>JAJAGP010000516.1:0-32157 GCA_025084515.1 Ancistrus triradiatus
GCCTCTGTTGTTGTCGCTGTGTCAGTACATGGATCCCTGAGACTGAATGACATGAGTTCGGGGTTGAGGTGAACCCGTGTTGCTCGGCCTTTGAAAAATCTTCTGCAGAAGCTCCTTTAGGTGACTCCGAAATTTCACTCCAATGAACACGTAAAACACCGGATTGAGGCAGCAGTGGGAATACGCCAGCAGCTGACAGACGTACAATGCGTAGTCGAGATCAATAGTCACTTTACAATCCTTAAAATACTCGACACGATGATAAGTCAAGGTCTGGAGGAAGATCACCAGGTTATAAGGGGCCCAACCGACAAAGAACACGGATACGATACAGAAGATGAGTCTTATAGTCCGGTGTCTTTTGTTTGTTCGTGACTTTAAGATGGTCTGCAGGATACGTATGTAGCAAAAGCTCATGACTACAAAGGCACATATAAAGAAAATGTTCTGTTGATATGTAATGACGTAATATGACTCAGGAATGGTGGGCTCACAGTAGAGTTTTGAAGAGTCGTCTGGGTCAGGCAAGACACCACTTAGGATCGTAGCTGGTAACGCCGCTGCGATACTCAGCACCCAAGCGACGATGGGGATGAGTGGATAGCACTGTCCTCTCTCCCAGTCTGACAGAGGATGCACCACAGCTATGTAGCGCTGAATGGTCATCAGCATGAGGAATAAAATGCTGCTGTAAAATCCCGCATAAAAGACAAAGCTCACGGCTTTGCACGCCTCTTCTCCAATCGTCCAGCCCCAGATGTAGTAACAGGCCCAAAACGGGAGTCCGATAGTGAACAGCAGGTCTGACACAGCCAAATTGAGAATGAAGATGTTGGTCAGAGATGTGAGTGTCTCATAGACAGCAAGGATCACAAGAACCAAGATGTTACCAACCAGACTGAGACAGACCACGGTGCTGAAGAATATCGGAACTGTAATGGATCCAACTTTGGCCACGAACTCCTTGTGACACAAATCATCAGTAACATCATCGATATTGATGTAGTCATTGTTCGTACTGTCCATATTGGTTGCTGGAAAGCAAAGACAGAATTGTTCTAATCGTTTTAAGTTACATCTGTTCACCCATAACATTTATACACAGCATGAAGAAACAAAACTTACAAGTTGATTATTTTCAGAATTGATTTGTCTTATTCTCAGAATGGAAGATCCAGTGAACCTGAAAGGAAGTCCAAATGTCAGTTCTGCACGTAAATAGAACTGTGGTTGGGTTTTTATGAGCTTAGAAGTACCACCCCCATTTTCACTTTTTGTAAGCCTTTCTCTATAAAACCAGGAAGCTTTCTGCGCACACAGTCATTACTGCTACTGTATATCACTATATCATATTGTATTGCTTTATAATAGAAGTGATATAAGCTCAGTGGATAGGATTTTAGGGTTGGGTGACATTTGTCAGGCCTTGTCTACCTTACCCTTCCATGGAAAGAGACCACCATTGGAGCATCATTGATCAGATATTACCTGGATGATGGATCAATCTCAGTCAATACAGCTATGATACTGACACAGTACTTACACTGCAGTGTGTGCATTACTGGTACTTGTGCAACCATAGTGGAGTTGCTGTTTTATTTTCTTCAAACACCACAATACTATTGCGGGATTGAGACAAGAAATACCCATCCAACAGCAATCTGTTTTATTAATCTGATATTGATGAAGAATTAGATTCAGATTAACAAAAATTGTGTATGGATTAATCTCTTGCTGTCCAAACTAATCGTTACCAAAACATCACGGACCACCATGTCAATGCTACTGCTCTGCCTTGAGTAGTCCTTAATACAAATAATAAATATTAAAGTGTGCATACAGACGTAACCTAATCACTGTTTCACAGGCATGGATACATTTCAACATGGTCACATATTAAAGTTTTTTACATATTTACACTCAGAGAGTTGTGTCAGTACATGGATCCCTGAGACTGAATGTCACCGGTTTGTGGTTGAGGTTAAAGTTAAAGTCTTCTACAGAATCTCCTTTAGGTGACATAAATTTTACTCCAACGAACATGTAAAACACCATGTTGAAGCAGCAGTGGGAATACGCCAGCATCTGACAGCCATACAAATAGTCGAGATCATTTGTCACTTTACAGTCGGTAAAATACTCGACATGCTGATAAGTCAAGGTCTGGAGGAAGGTCACCAGAACCTCCAGTCAGATTTTTTCCTTTTTTCACTGGTGGTTATGTGGTTGTTCTTGTCCATTCAAGGCAATAGCAACAGATGTATGGGAGACACCCTGCACCAGTGTAGCCTTCTGGATCGAACTGTGACAGTCCCATTGTATTGACCAGTATACTCACTTTTCCATGCTGGTTTGACTATTATGCTGGTCACCAGAACGGAATACTGGTTTAGTGGGTATGCTCATCACTAGTATGGGATGCTGGTTTGGTTAGTATGCTGGCCAGCAGAATGTGATATTGATTTGGCAAGTGTGCTAGTGACCAGAATGGGAAGCCAGTAAGCTTTTCCACTCAACCAACCACACCATGCTAGTTTACCAGCATAACCAGCACCAGACCACACAAACCAGGATAGTTATTTCACATACACTACCCACATATGCTAGTCTTTGCTAGGTTTCTTCAGGAAATTTGACAGCTGAATGTACGCTCCCAGGATGCATGTTTGTGTGCTGTGAACTTTGTGAGGAGTACAGCAGGATTCATATGTTGAGAAGAGGTGGAACAGTGCAGTCAATGTTTCATTTGATGTGTGGAAATTGGGTTCCAAAGCAGCTCTTAATGATTGGCAAAAAAGGAGTGATTGCATTTGGTCGGTCATATGGGTCTACCAGCAGTGTCTACTGCACATTCTTGTCAGAAGTTAGATGATTATTGTTTTGTCCGGTGAGCTTATATCGTATATAGAGTTTAATTAAAGCGTTAAACCAACTTCCAGTTAGACCAAAATGTTTGTTATCTCACAGTGGAAAAAATAAAATAAATGTTTTATCACACAGCTTAGATAAAAAACCTTCAACACTATCAGTCTGCTGTCATGCTGCTGTGCAACCAACATTGCTAGCGACATTACTACTGGTGGAGACGCTTTGACGCCTCAATCGAGCAAACAGAAGCCACGATATCTTCAAGGGTTGAAATATTTTATTAGGAAATTATGTTTGAATTCACTAAATGCACTGTTATACAACATAAACGCATTACGACTTAAAAAGTGTGTCCGGGTGTCTCCGCCTGCCATTGGCTAACCTCGCCGTCAATCTAGCCGGGGCTAACAAGTTTGTTCACCAATGCAAATTAAAGCCGAACAGCGACAGGATTTCTTCCAAAAAAAGTATGTGAAACTTCATTAACCTTACACTTACAACTCGTGAAATTGTTTATTTAGCGAGGTACAAACAAGCGGTTACTTTTAAAGTGGTTACTCAGTTGTTTGTTTAATAAACGTCTTCAGAAATGACTTGTTTAGACTTGGTTCACAGACTGAAGGTAAACACAACAGTAGCGTACTACCACAACATTCGTGTCTTTTACAGGGCATTTATCTAACAGACAAAACACGGATTCGTGTTTCTCACACCAGAAAGCAAGAATAAAAACAATGGAAGCTCTGGAGTTCAATGTAATGTGATACAAAGTCTGTCAGTCTTGCAGAGACTTTCACAGAAAGCGTTATGCTGGCTAAATCATATTAAATGTGTTTACACCTTTAAAACACGTTTTATGTGGCACTGCAAGAAAATGCTTTTGCGAACCTTATGAGGTTATTGTAATTAGGTTGAAAAATGTATGTGACATATGTAACCACTGGTAGGTCTTCCACTGCTATTTTTTAGTTGGTTTATGTTTTGCTCTTCTCCACCATTAAACAAATCTTGAGCCGTAAATGACGATGTCTGAATCTCAAAACATACAAAGTTCCCTATACACAGAAAAAACGTTAGTGAACCATTTGGAATTGTATTAATAGACATATCTGTTACGTCTTGGCTGGAAAATTGTATGTATTGGTTTGACAGGAGCAAGATTACATCGATACTAGTCAGACATATTCACACTGCTTACAATTTAGAGTGACCAGTTAACCAAACGCTTGTCGAGAGGATACCAGAGTACCCCGAGTAAACCCACAGACACAGGGCGGTTGGGAAAAGACCAGGGATCTGTGGAGCTATGAGGCGACTGTTTACTACTTACTAACTAGTACCTTTAGTGTGGAAACGAGTGCTAAATAAAAACTAACCCTTCTTGGACTTTGCAGATATTACTTATACAAGCTTTGGAGAAATTCGTGATTTGGAGAACAATTATCTAACAGACAAAACACAGTCTTCAGATTACAACCACAAAGCAGTGATAAAAGGCTTAAAGTCATATTTATTCCAAGCAAGCCTCAGTTTAAAATGAACCAAAATGTTAAAGAAATGTTGTTATTGCTGAGGGCACGCTGGAATACACAGGGTGCAGGGAAATGTGTGCCCTGGATGGGACATCACCTAAAGCTAGGAAGCTGGTGTAAGACTGATGACTACATTTATTTATGCCATTATATTAATTCCATAAATAAATGAAAAAATGTATCACAGACAGACAGAACACTAATTACTTTCTCACATGGCAAACCACAAAACAAATAACACAAGGCTGAAAGCTGTGGTTGTTTCGATCAAGTACTAATTAAAAGTGATACAAGGTCTAAAAGAATGCGAGTTATCCACTATGATGCACTGTGGGAAGAAGACAAGCTGGTACAGGGAGTGTAATGCTCTGGGTGATGTTCTGCTAGAATCCCTGGGTTCAGGCATTCATGTGGACATTGGGACTGTGGAAAATGGTGGTTAAGGTACTGGACTCTGGACCAGAAGATCGAGGGTTCAAATCCCACCTCTGCCAAGCTGCCACTGTTGGGTCCTTGTGCAAGACCCTTAATTCACAATTGCTTGGATTGTAAGACTGTACCAATTGTAAGTCGCTCTGGATAAGGGCGTCTGCTAAATGCTGTAAATGTAAATGTAGGTGATGACAAAGTTTGGACTCCTCTGTGAACACTAATCAGCCATAACGTTAGAACCACGTGCCGCTAAGGCTCTGACCCTTTGAGGCATGGACTCCACGAGACGTCTGAAGGTGTCCTGTGGTGTCCTGTGGCACTAAGATGTTTACGTCATTCCTTTACGTCATTCAAGCCTCTGTGGATCGGACTGAGGTCTGGAGAATTTGGAAGCCAGTGTCAGGACCCAGGGTTTCCCAGCAGAACTTTGCTCAGGGCATTACACTATCTGTGCTATTCCCTTTATTTGTCAGTACTTTTAATGATATAGCTGTGTATATGCGTCTTATGTGTATTTATGTGCACTGTCCCTGATCTGTGTAATTATCTGACTTGGCAGACCACACATGACATCTTGACCTGGTTGGCAGAGAACAAATGGGACTATGACAATGGCTGGTGAAGGCCAGCTGCAGAGGATAATCCGAGATTTGCATGGTACGGTGTGTCTGCAAGTGTGAGAGTTGTGTTGTGTGATTATTTTTTTTTATTTAACTAAAACACTTTAACAAGTCAGGGTCGCAGGGCTTCAGCGCCTATCCCTCGAGATCATCCCCGGACGGAATGACAGTCTGTCTCTGTGTGATCCCCCAGCTGGCCTCCGCTCCCTCAGTTTGATGCAATATCAGACCCAAAGGCACCACTGAGACCTGAACCCTGGTCCCTGGGGTGGTGGCCTAGCATATTAGTATTAGGTTTGTAGGGTTATCTGCTGTTTTGGTAATAGCAGATTTGCTACTTTCTTGTTTTTGTGTTGATGCTGACAGATGCTGTGACCGAGCTTAGTAAAGAATACACAGAAAATGGAGAGCCCATCACAGATGACAGCACCAGCCTTCACAAGTTCTCCTACAAACTGGAGTACCTGCTGCAGGTTAGGACTTTCGCACTTGCATACTGCTTGTGACACAGGTTTATTATTGTAATGTGTTCAATATGTCACATAAGGACTAAGGTTGTATTGATTAGTCATTGTGCATTCTGTGCATGGATTAACGTAAGATATTAAGGGTAGCTCTAGTAGGTGTTCATCATGTAATACCAGTGTTGATACCAGTGTTGAATATGGCCTAATTACGTATGCTGTATTTGCCTGATTTGCTAATGTTAACTAATGCTATAAAATGTACTTCAGTAAAACTTGACTTAAAGCCGTTTGTTGTGTCTCACAGTTTGACCAGAAGGAAAAGACTACGTTTCTCGGTACGAGGAAAGATTACTGGGACTACTTTAATGACTGTCTGGCCAAAATCAAAGGAGCCAACGATGGCATTCGCTTTGTCAAGTCCATTTCCGAGGTAGTCACGTCACCCTCACCCAGGTCACAACAACCTACTGTCAGTTCAAATATTTTCATCCCCTTACTTGTTATTTTAACCACTAACCCAATAACAAATGGTGATTGTCTGTATATAGCCTAAGCTGTTACAGAGTTTAGCGTCATGTGTTGGTAGGTCTGAGGGGTTTTTTTGTTGGAAAAGCTTATTTGATTAATCATTTCTTTGTTTCTATAGTTCCACGTTCAGTTCTGCTTCAAACACAAAGGACAGGTTTAGTGATTTCAGTCCTTCCTTCTGCCTTCACACAAATAAACATTTCTTTAAATGGCAACTTCTCAAAGCTTTGTCAGGGAACACAGAGCTTCTATTAAACAATCGCAGCTTGCCCTTTGCTGACTGTAATGCCTGGTAAAATCAAAGCTAGCTTCATGTTACTGAAGACGGTTAAATTATTGTTATCGTGCTTTAGTGCTCAACCCTGGAAACTTTAAATGTTAGTTTGGAGTGAGAAAGAATTCTATGGAGATCCTATGTTTCTCAACAATTTTGGAGATTCCCTGATGTTGCCAAATCCTTTTAGTATGAATTGTTGTGATGTAAAGTGTGCAATAATATTGCTTTAGAAGTTCAAGTTTCAGGTTTCGTTGTCATAGGAAAGGAGTTGAACAACAAAATGCAGTTCGGTTATTGTGCTATGTTGTGTTGTAGTGGTGCTCCTTCTGCTAACAACACAACAAATGTCTCAACATATAAGTTTAGAACACTGTAAAACATGTAGAGGCGTTGGATGGAATGGCCTTTAGTCTATGCTGTTAAGAATCCTAATAGCCTGGTATTTATGTTGAAGGTGTGTGCCGTAACAGTTAAGGTACTGGACTATGGACCAGAAGGTCCAGGGTTTACATCCATCTCTGCCAAACTGCCACTGGTGGGTCCTTGAGCAAGGCTGTTAACCCACAATTGAATGGATTCTAATACTGTACTAGTCAGAAGTTGTTCTGGATAAGACCATCTGCTAAATGAGTAAATCTAACTGGAAGAGGAGCAAACGGTGTGAGCTGGGTTCAGGGTGAGCTCACTGTTCTTGATAACTTTCAGGGTGAGGTTGTGTGTCTCCGTTGTGTAGGCAGTCATTCATTGGTGGATGCAGTTGCAGTGGTATAATCTGCAAACTTGATTATTTGGCTACACAATCCCGAGAAAAGGGTTATCTGCTTCATTTCTTTACTGGCAATGTAATTGTAGTCTGAGCTAGCTTCTGATGTAATTGGTATGTCATTTATTATACAGAGTAAATTGTGGCACTTGACAGATCAAAAGTATGACCATGTGCCTAATATAGACCCTGTTTTAAATCAAAGTATTGATTATCAGCCGGAAGGTAGTTACGAGAGTGAATACGAGAGTGCTACGTCAGCATTACTTGGAGTTGAATGGATATTATCTAAAACTAGGCTGTGTGTGGCTGCAGAAATAGTCAAGAAGTGCATTAATAGGCAGTGCACTAAGAAAATTAGCAGAACATGTCATTTGACCAGAGGTGAGAGAGGATAAGACCCTTGGTGTTTTGACTGCTGCTTTCCACGGTTCAAAGATTTTTTTAAATGCTGATGTCAGTCACCGGTTTCACTGGAGTCTGTTAGAAAGATTGAAGAAAACATGCTGTCAATCAAGCTAATGAAATCCATGTGATAAGGACCTCTGCTGGAGCATAACTTTCCTGTACTAGAAAAGGTTTGCGAACCATTTGAAATGACCTGTCATTTGGACGTTGTGTAAGAGCCGTGTCCTATTAAAAATGTACAAAGTTTCCATTTGAATATATATTATACTGTATATTATATATTAAAGGGAATTTTGCAATGTCTGAAACTGAAAAGGCTAGAAAAGCATTTAATAAGACATTTCATGGCACTACCGCTGACACCGGTGTTCAGCCTGGGCAGTGCCTCTGGCTTAGCAATGGCCTATACGGACACAATTGGCTGTATCTAAAGAAGGTAGACTTGGAAAGGGATCATATCCCCTCATTAGCCGTTTGAGCTGCCGGCACAGACGGGAGGAAGACCTGGCGAGCCTAGTCCATTCCTCCATGTTCGGCCACCTGACGGAGAACAGAAGCAGTCGCTGACTATGTGTTGTGCAGAGACACTTGCTGGCCTACAGCCCTCCGACTTCAGTGGGAGGTTGTGCACACATTTCTCAACATTGAACAGTGTTAATATTAGCCCATTTACAGAGGTGCTTGAAAGTTTGTGAATCCTTGAGAATTTTCTATATTTCTGCATAAATATGACCTAAAGCCGCATCAGATTTTGACACAAATCCTATAAGTACATAAAGAGAACCCAGTTAAACAAATGAGACAAAAATATTATACTTGGTCATAATATTTATTGAGGAAAATTATCTAATATTACATGTTAGTGAGTGGCAAAAGTATGTGAACCTCCATGATTAGCAGTTAGAGTCAGGTGTTTTCAATCAATGGGATGACAATCAGGTGTGAGTGGGCACCCTGTTTTATTTAAAGAGCAGGGATCTATCAAAGTCTGCCCTTCACAACACATGTTTGTGGAAGTGTCTCATGGCAGGAACAAAGGAGATTTCTGAGGACCTCAAAAAAAGAGTTGTTGATGCTCATCAGGGTGGAAAAGGTTACAAAACCATCTCTAAAGAGTTTGGACTCCACCAATCCACAGTCAGAAAGAAGGACACAAATGGAGGAAATTCAAGACCATTGTTACCCTCCCCAGGAGTGGCCGACCAACAAGGATTACTCCAAGAGCAAGGCGTGTAATAGTTGGCGAGGTCACAAAGGACCCCAGGGTAACTTCTAAGCAACTGAAGGCCTCTCTCACATTGGCTAATGTTAATGTTCATGAGTCCACCATCAGAAGAACACTGAACAACAATGGTGTGCATGGCAGGGTTGTAAGGAGAAAGCCACTGCTCTCCAAAAAGAACATTGCTGCTCATCTGCAGTTTGCTAAAGATCACACGTGGACGAGCCAGAAGGCTATTGGAAGAATGTTTTGTGGATGAATGAGACCAAAATAGAACTTTTTGGTTTAAAAGAAAAGCGTTATGTTTGGAGAAAGGAAAACACTGCATTCCAGCATAAGAACCTTATCTCATCTGTGAAACATGGTGGTGGTGGTACCACGATTTTGGCCTGTTTTGCTGCATCTGGGCCAGGACGACCTGCCATCATTGATGGAACAATGAATTCTGAATTATATCAGAGAATTCTAAAGGAAAATGTTAGGACATCTGTCCATGAACGGAATCTCAAGAGAAGGTGGGTCATGCAGCAAGACAACGACCCTAAGCACACAAGTCGTTCTACCAAAGAATGGTTAGAGAAGAATAAAGTTCATGTTTAGGAATGGCCA
This sequence comes from Ancistrus triradiatus, assembly GCA_025084515.1. Taxonomy (NCBI): domain Eukaryota; kingdom Metazoa; phylum Chordata; class Actinopteri; order Siluriformes; family Loricariidae; genus Ancistrus; species Ancistrus triradiatus. The sequence continues at coordinate 9,727 of JAJAGP010000516.1, forward strand.
AGTCAAAGTCCTGACATTAATCTAATCGATAATGTTCTCTATCTACTTTTAGGACTTGTGTGAAAATCTGATGATGTTTTAGGTCATATTTATGCAGAAATATAGAAAATTCTAAAGGGTTCACAATTTTCAAGCACCACTGTAAAAGTATGTACTAATAATTTCTACCAGTTTGGTCTAACCAATTCCCCATTCTCATGACATCCCCTCACCGTGGGCATCACCTCTTGGCTGAGGGAAGAAGGGTGATAGGCCAAAGAGTGAATCCACAGGCATCTTTGCCTGGTGTTCTAACATTCCCTTCCTCAGACATGGCCAGTACAGTGTCTGACAGGGGATCAGGTTTAGAGACTTGACCTTTTCCAGGTGGCGGGTTAACAATTTAGACTCCTGTATCACCTGACTGCTGGAGTAATTGCTTATAAGTTTTTGGACTTATAGGTGTCTAATTGCACTTCAGATAGATACATTTTAGTGCTTTTAGTGGATTTAAGTAATCGAATGATAATCCAGGTATATTTCTATTGTATATTTCTGACTGGATTTGTTTTTTACACACATTCTATTCTATCCCATATTTCATTAGCTGAAGACATCTCTGGGAAAAGGCAGAGCATTTATCCGTTACTCTCTTGTGCACCAGCGTCTGGCTGATACTCTTCAGCAGTGCCTTATGAACCAGAAGGTCACCAGGTAACAAACACTTACATTTCTACATGTTAAAATCTAGGGTTAGGGTTATAGCATGTGCCATTCACAAGGCTGAACACTGGGGCAGTTTATCTGAGTAAGTCTACGATTAGAAATGTGCAAAACAAGGATAAAAACCCTGAAAGTTTTTTTTTTTTTTTTTGACACCAAGTTTTAAAACATACTGTATAAACAAGGACTTAAGCAGATCTAATGGTTCTGTTTAATGCAGCGTCATGATGCATGCTTTGGTGTCTGAGAATCCAGCTTAAAAGGAAATGCTTTTCCTAACCCATACCATTGTTCCATGTTCCTATAAAGTAGTGTGGTTCACTCAGACCAACACTTTCATTGTTTTACCTTGATGATTTCTCTTCCCGTATTTTACTTTTACTTCTTTAAAGTGGTTTCCCTATTTCATCAGAGGTTCATTGGGAGTGGAAGCTGCCCTTTTTGTTGTTTTTGTAGAAAAATTGTTGTTGTTTTTGGAGTTGTGTGCATGCTAGTTAATATGAAATTGACTCCTGCTTTCTACCATTTGTGGTTTTTAGATCTTTATGACTTAATCTGTAAATACAGTGGTGCTTGAAACTTTAGAATTTTCTATATTTCTAAATAAATATGACCTAAAACATCATCAGATTCTCACACAAGTCCTAAAAGTAGATAAAGACATTTGTGGACTAAGGAGTAGCAACAGCATCATTTATAGACAGTTTTTCTTACTGTCATATTAACCTAGAGATATAATTTATAACATTATATAAAATGAACACTTTACTACTAAGTGGGCAAATAAATCTGGAACTGTTTGTATACATCAAATCTATGACAAAACAGGCATTTTCTCCTTAAATGGCTGAGACTTTTTAAAATACAAGGTTGTAATAAACACCCCACCCCCAAAATACTGATGTAGTGACCATAACATTCAGTGTGAAAAGCTCATCAGAGAATTTCAGTCAGCAAACATCAGTGTGTTCAGGTAGATTGTTTGCCCACTGATTACAGTGTATTATATTAACTAGAAATCTCAACCTATGCAAAAATATGTAATAATTGTAACAGCTCTAGCTCTGTTCTCCCTCTGCAGTGATTGGTATTATTCACGAAGCCCCCTCCTACAGTCCCATCTCAGTGTGGACATAATTAATTATCTCTATGAGCTCAACGAGGTCCAGTTTGATGTGGCGTCCCGGGGTCATGACTTGGATTCTGCCTGGCCCACTTTTGCAAGGTAAGAATACGCCAAACACAATTCTGACAAGGCATGCATAAATGCAGACGAAGTTGGCTACATTTAGGTGGACAGAGAGGGCCCTAGCTGGCACCGGGTGGATAGAAACCAAAAGCTAACGATGACTTATTTCTCAGTACTGCTAGAATGACCAGCTAAGCAGGCTGCAGGAATTTTAGTAGCATCACGCCTCTTTAAACTGAAAGGTCATCCTTAGATCTGTGATATTTGATTGCAAATATTATAGAGGGTGGCGGAGCAGTAATATGCTATCCCACCACTGCGGTGCCCAGCTTTGAGTCCCAGTGTGCCATCCATCCAGCTATATAACCATCATTCTGTATATGGGCCAGTCTAAAAATGGTCAGAGTTAAAGGCATTTCTACATTTGTGTGGCTGTTTTCCCCAAATCTGTTTATTTTTCTGTACCTAAAGTTCACCTGTCTAGTAAAATTGCAGTGATTTTTCATATTGAACATTCATACTATTATGAAATGCTTTTATTCTCCCAAACATTTAACCAAGTGTGTCAATAGGGACTGTTTGGGTAGTGACAGTTTTATCTAATTTTATCTGACCCCCTAGCTAACACAGCTTTGAACATTTTTTATTAAACACAAAAAGGTTTTCTTAACTGGAAAAAACATCACTACTTTGTTCAGTAGTGACACCGTGTAATGTTACACACTGATTCTCAGACTTTGGGATGCATTTGATTCAAAATAATGTGATCTAACTACTCACTATGTGACCTTGAGGAAAGTGTGAAGTATCTCTTCCAGGTCTTAAATATAGATGTGTGGCTAAAATAAGGATCAGCCTAATGACCAAGACACTGAGTTTCAATAGTGACATGAAAACGTGTTTTTTGAGTAATGACAGTTTTTTTTTTTATATCAACCTTAAACTGTAAAAGAAAACCTATTTTAAAATTATCTGTTGCTATTTGTAAGAAATTTAAATTCAGGTGTTAGGGTTTGTGACAACCACCTCCCAATAGAAAGCACACATTAAATTGTGATTTTGTATAAAATTAGCTTATGACTGTCTTAATGAATGCATTGCAAATATCTAAGGTCTGAATACTCACTTGTTTTTTAAATAGTGTACACTGCCTGGCCAAAAAAAAAAAAATTTAGTTGCACCGCCTTTAGCTTTGGTTACAGCACGCATTCGGTGTGGTATCGTTTCCACAAGCTTCTGCAATGTCACAACATTTATTTCTGTCCAGAGTTGCATTAATTTTCCCCCAAGATCTTGTATTGATGATGGGAGATTTGTTCCACTGTGCAAAGTCTCCTCCAGCACATCCCAAAGATTCTCAATGGGGTTCAGGTCTGGACTCTGTGGTGGACAATCCATGTGTGGAAATGTTTGCTCATGCTCCCTGAACCACTCTTTCACAATCTGACCCTTCTGAACCAGATCTTTTCCACGACCACAGGATGTGTCTTTTTGCGTGGTTGTTTAACAAATATGAACTCACTACTTACTGCATCAGTTACAGAGGTGTGAACCCTTTAGAATTTTCTACATTTCTGCATAAATATGATCTAAAACATCATCAGATTTTCACACAAGTCCTAAAAAGGAGATAAAGAGAACCCAGTTAAACAAATGAGACAAAAATATTATACTTGGTCATTTATTTATTGAGGAAAATGATCCAATATTACATATTAGTGAGTGGCAAAAGTATGTGAGCCTTTGCTTTCAGTATCTGGTGTGACCCCCTGTGCAGCAATAACTGCAGCTAAACGTTTCCTGTAACTGTTGATCAGTCCTGCACACCGGCTTGGAGGAATTTTAGCCCATTCCTCTGTACAGAACAGCTTCAGCTCTGGGATGTTGGTGGGTTTCCTCACATTAGCTGCTCGCTTCAGGTCCTTCCACAACATTTCATTGGATTAAGCTCAGGACTTTGACTTGGCCATTCCAAAAACATTAACTTTATTTTCTGTAACCATTCTTTGGGGTGGAATGACTTTGTGTGCTTAGGGTCGTTGTCCTTGCTGCTGACCCACCTTCTCTGGATTCAGTTCATGGACAATTGTCCCTTACATTTTCCTGTAGAATTCTCTGATATCATTCAGAATTCATTGTTTCCATCAATGATGGCAAGCCGTCCTGCTCAATGCCAGCAAAACAGTCCCAAACCATGATGCTACCCACCACCTGTTTCACAGATGGATAAGTTTCTTTATGCAGGATTCAATGTTCTCCTTTTTTCCAAACATAACGCGTTTCTTTTAAACCCAAAAGTTTCTAATTTTTGGTCTCATCGTCCACAAAACATTCTTCCAATAGCCTTCTGGCCGGCCACGTGATTCTTTAGCAACGCAGATTAGTCAGCAATGTTCTTTTTGGAGAGCATTGGCTTTCTCGCTTGGCCAACCTGCTGCCATGCACACCATTGTTGTTCAGTGTTCGTTCCTGATGGTGGACTCATGAAACGTAACATTAGCTACTGAGAGAGGCCTTCAGATGCTTAGAAGTTACCCTGGGGTCCTTTGTGACCTCACCAACTATTACACGCCTTGCTCTTGGAGTGATCTTTGTTGGACGACCACTCCTGGGGAGGGTAACAATGGTCTTGAATTTCCTCCGTTTGTACACAATCTGTCTGACTGTGGATTGGTGGAGTCCAAACTCTTTAGAGATGGTTTTGTAACCTTTTCCAGCCTGATGAGCATCAACAACTCTTTTTCTGAGCTCCTTTTTCTGAGAAATGTCCTTTGTTCGTGCCATGATACACTTCCACAAACGTGTTGTGAAGAGCAGACTTTGATAGATCCCTGTTCTTTAAATAAAACAGGGTGCCCCCTCACACCTGATTGGCATCCCATTGATTGAAAACACCTGCCTCTAATTTCACCTTCAAATTAGCTGCTAATCCTAGAGGTTCACATACTTTTGCCACTCACTAATATGTAATATTGGCTCATATTCCTCAATAAATAAATGACCAAGTATAATATTTGTGTCCTATTTGTTTAACTTGTTTAACTCATTTGTTTATAGAAATTTAACAAACTTTCAAGCACCACTGTAGGGTTAAAGAACTTGTTGCCAGCTGAAACATAATCCGATGGGGGGCTCCTTTTTAAACTATTTAACTATTTGCTTAGTTAAATCCAGGTGGTGACCTTCTTTTTTTGGCCAGGCAGTGTATTTTACTATGGGACTGCAGTTTGAACAAATTCAGTGACATGGTCCATATACAGTTAGGTAATATAGTAGCCTCAACAGTGTTTCTAAGAATTTGTAATTCACCTCAGAAACCAAAAGGATTTTAATGAATAAGCTGGAAAAGTTGACTCACTGTCAGGTCATACATAGTCACTGATTTTCTATGACATGACTAAACTTTTTTATGCTCTCACACTGTGATCTATGTTACAGGAGGACTCTGGGTATGACTACCTCCCCCAGCCATGTGTGGAAACCACCCAGTCGAAGCTCCAGCATTAACAGCCTGGCCAGCTCTTACTCCCAGGTGGTGATTTCGTCTTTGACAAAGTTTTTCTGTTCTGTGCTTCATTTCCAGCAGATGGCAGCAGTTACCAAATGCTGATTCCAGTAACATAAATTCTCATTGTTCTCTCAGATTACATTTTCACAGTACATTCTAATGGTTATGTTGATGGATTTTCTTTTTGATGTCCATTTCAGACTTGATTAAGTAGGTTAATGATAAGACACAGCAGTTATTACTGGAAGTCAATTTATTTCTTACTGTCTCTCTTTTCTTTTCTCTTTTATTCATACTGTCTGGTGCCCTCTGTCACTTCTCCAGCAGGCCCCCGAGTTCCCTTGCAGTCCCGACTTCGGCCCAAGTCTGATGAATGAACTTGCAGAACCTCTGGCTGATTCTTCCCTCAGCACAGTGGAGGAGCTTCGTATGGAGCTGGATCAGTCAGAATTGAAGCAACGAGACCTTGTAGATCAAATCCAGCAGCTTGTCGATGAGAGCACAGAGCTCAGGGTTGTGGTGACAAAGCTGCAGAGGCAGTTGGATGTCTCACTAGCTGCTCAGGCTAACCACCAGGAACTCCAGGTGAAGCTGCAGGTGCTGGATGAGAAGAACCGGACCCTTGTTCAAGAACTGGAGATTTTGACGCGGCGTGAGGGTCTTAGAGAGGCAGCAAACCAGGAACTTCATGGAAAGTTAGCTGCTGCTGAGAGAAAGAATGAGGAGCTCATGGCAAAACTGGATGGAGTGCTGGAGGAGAAAGGGCAGAGGGCAGCCAGCCATTTTGACTCGGCCCAGAAGATCCACGAACTCCTTGATGGACTGAAGGAAGCAGAGAAAGGGAAGATAGAAGCACTAGCAGATGGAGAGGAGAAAAGGATGCAGGCTGATCGACTGGCTGAGGAGCTCAGAATGAAAGAACAAGCACTGAGAGATGGAGAAATGAGAATGGCGGCCTTAACGAAAAAGGGTGAGAAGTTGATGAAACAGGCAGAGGATCAACGTAATGCCATGGATAAACTTCAAGAGGAGCTGTCTGTTAGAGAGAAGGAAGCCAGCAGCCTCCAGAAAGACCTGCAAGACCTTCAGCGCTGTCTTCAAGCCATGGAGCTACAAGCTGCTGATGAGAAAAAGAGAACATTGGCAGAGAGAGAGAACCTGCAGAAACAGTTGAGCTCTTTAAAAGAAAGCTGGGAAGGACAGGTGCAAATCCTGAAGTCACAGCTGAGGACAAAAGAAACCGATCTTCTCTCCAGCACAAAGACGATTCAGAAGCTAGAGGGTGAATTTAAGAAGTTAACAGGAGAGAAACAGAGCTTAAGTGCCACTGTGATAGAAATGGAGACCGGAATCAAAGACCAGACCACAAAGATTAAAGAATATGAAAAGCAATGCAGCAACCTCATGGAGCTGAAAAACAAACTCCTCCAGACAACCAAGACGAACGAGGAGACCATGAAGCAGCTGGTAGAAAAGAAGTCTGGTTTAGAGACTGAGCTGGTCGCCCTTAGGGTCTCTGAGAAGCAGCTGAAAGATCAACTCAAAGATGCAAAAGTGACAGTGGATGAGAGGGAACAACGTATGCGTGAGGACAACCGCAGCCTGGACGAGAAGCTCCAAAAAGCAGATTTGCTGGTTAAGGAGTTAGAAGGTGAAGTCGGCAAGTTAGAGCAGGAGAATCTGGACTTTAAGGAGGAGCATGAGATGCTGAAGGGCACACTCACATCCATGCAGGAAAAGCTACATAACGCTGCTGAACAGAGTGCTGAGCTAGAGAAGAGCTTGTCAGAGGCAAAAAACAATGAAGCAAACCTTGCATCACAGCTGAAGGGCATAGAGTCCCAGCTAGAAGATGGACAGAAGCTTTGCGAGAACCTCCATGTGAGAGTAGATGAACTGGAAGCCCGGGAAAGAGAGCTGGCTCAGGGAAAGGCAGGAGCAGAGCAAGTCATTTTGAAGCAGAAGGAGATGATGGAGAACTTGGAAGTCAAAAGAAAAGCTGTGGAAAAAGCTCAGCTGGAGACGAGCACCAGCCATACCAAGGAAGCCGAGGAGAAAACCTTGAAAATGGCTCTCATGGAGAAGCAATTGGAACAGAACGCGAGAGACGCATCCAGGCTCCAGCAGGAAGTGGTGGAATTGAAGGCAAAGCTGCAGAGTACTGAGAAGGAAAGACTTCAGATCCAGTCCAGATTGGAAATCACAGAGGCGTCTAAAACGGAACTTCAGACACTGACAGAACAGCTCAAGAAGCAAGTTGAAGTGCAGAACCGAGCCCATGTGAATGAACTTCTGCAGTCCAGTCAGTCTATGGAGGAGATATCATCCAAACTAGAAGCTGAAAGATGTGCGTTGAGTAAAATAACAGCTGACTTTGCCAAGTCACAGGAGGAAGTAGCTGACCTGAAGGCCCAGAATCAGAGACTGGACCTGGACAATGCTGAGACCAGAGAGGGACTCCATCGAGCCAACACTGAGATGGCAGAGCTCGGAATGGCCATCTGCAAGCTGACAGCAGAACGGGAGGAGGCTAAGGAATGCTGGGCTTCCGAGGCAACCCGGATCAAGGAACTGGAGGAGAAGGGTAAGCGCGAGTCAGAGCTCCTGAACGCCAGCATGGTGGCGCTTCGGCAAGAGAATGCCAGTCTAAGAGAGGAGCTAGAGCAGATGGAGGATCTCCCAAAAACAGTGCTGGAGCTGAAGGAGCTCCTGGAAAGGGCTGAGAATGAGAGGGAAGCAGTGCGTGAGGAAATGGCAGCAATGAGGTTCCAGACGAGTACTGAGAGCATGACGCACCAGAACCAAGTGAAGGTAGGAAGAACCCTTTTTTTAGGAACATATGTAGTTAGAAAGACCGTGGTGGCTTAGCGGTTAAGCTACTCAACCGTGGACCAGAAAGTCCAGGGATCAAACCCCACATCTGCCAAGCTGCCACTGTTGGCTCCTTGAGCAAAGCTTGGACTGTAATCAGTTGTAATTTGCTCTGAATGAGGACATTTGTAAAAAAGATTAAATGGAAACATGGTTACTTGCATTTACTAGTTAAATGCCTTATAATAGTTCCCTGGGCCCCACCACTGTGGAGACCCACATTAGAGTCCCAACTGTACCGTCTAGACAGGCCAGGCATCACACTGATATTACTGTTAGCGTCTGAGGGAGGCAGGCCGGACAGGGGTTGGGTTCATCCACTGGTGCCGCTGGGACCTGCAATAGACTGGTGTTCTGTCCAGGATACTTTTTAGTCTGTTTTTTTGGGGCGAGTGCAGAGCCCACTTTATCAATAAGTGGACAACAGTGGCTCAGTGGTTAAAGGTGTTGACCGCCAATCGGAAAGTAGTGAGGTCTAATCCCAGCCCCACCAAGCTGCCACTGTTGGGACCTTGAGCAAGACCCTCTTAACCTTAGCTAACAAAACAGAGCAGTGGAGAAACTTAGTTCAAATATTTATTTATAGATGTTCCAGATAAGGTTTTTTAACTGAGTAAAGGGAAGGAACTGAAACCATTGGCGCAAACCTAGAATTTTAATGCGAAATCTAGTTTAATTGTTATAGTAAGTAAATACAGATACAGCTGAGAGCCACATCATTCAGAAATGTGTATTAACTGTTCCAGTCCTCATACGGTTACTCGGTACCCATCAGAGGGTAATCACTTCCCTCCACTCCTCCGGTTTCACTGAGCACGCATTTCCAACGAATCTTTCCCATCCCAGTGACTCTTCTTATTGGACTAACCGTCCCTACTCACTCTATATACTATGGTTTTTTTATTCTCTATTTTTTGCTTTACTTCATCTTAGCCTATATACTATTATGTTCTAATTTTACGTAATGTATTGTCTTTATTATTTAATTCTTATGTTCAACATCCAGGCTTAGTGGAAATTCAAACGTTCATTGAATCCAATGTGACACATAAATTTGGATGCAGGAAATACCTACACTCTAATCGGCAGCACGAAGCCGGGAATTATGATAATGTTGGTCGAATAATCACCTACCAGAGCTACACCTACTTCTATTTGTGGAGCTATTGGGCGTTGTGCTGTGTGGTGGATTTTGATGTATATAAAAACCAAACAAACAAGGAGCTGATAAGTATAGTGGATGCAGAGGAGGTGTTAACCCACACTGATGATACACAGTTGGTTCTCAGAGCAATCAAGTGACTCTGAACTTGTAATTTCCAAGCTAATAATTTCTTGGCGCTATTTCTATCACTGTGCGTTTGAATGCTTGATCTTTTAAATGCCTAATCATCTTTTTGTGAATATGGGAAATAGCATTGCTTTGAAGTTATGTTTACTGCCGTTGTTCCCGTTCTGTTTTTTCGTTTTACCATCACTTTTCCTGGTCAGAGTTATGGGGGAGGTTCTGGAGCATATCCCCAAATTCAGTGGGTGCAGGCAAAGGTACACCCTGGGCAGGGCACCAGTTTATTGCAGGGTTCCATAAACGCACTACCTGACCTTCCCTTTGCAAGCCCCACCAGCGAACTGCCATTTCCAGTGGCTGGATCTTACCATAGAGCCATCAAAGCTGCTACTACAGTCTATAGCCTCTTATTTTTTAAGGTACATTGATGTTTGGGATACAATGGATTGAAAATTCAAATGTTACAATCTTCTCCCATAACATTACAACCAGCTGCCTAATTTTGTGTGGGTCTCCCTCATCAACAAAGTTCTGACTCGTCGAGGTATGAACGTCACACGATCTTAGCAGACTTTAGCAGATGATTCTTTACATCCAGTGAGTTGTGAGATGAAGCGTGGCCTCCATGGATCATATTTGTCTGTCCAGCACATCCCACAGAACCTTGAACGGATTAAGATCTGAAGAATTTGAAGGACATGTCAATACCTTGAACTCAGTGTCGTGGTCCTCAAACCAACCTTGAACAATTTCTGCAGTGTGGCAGGGTGCATTATCCTTCTGAAAGAGTTCATTGACATTAGAAAGTACTATTGCCATGAAGGGGAGTATTTTGGCTACAGCAACATTTAGGTAGTTGTTATGTCTGTCAAAATAACATCCACATCTGCTATGTGTTTCTGTCCAGAGTTTGAATGAACAGGTGGAAAGTTGGAAAGACCAGTTGAGGACTGAAAGAGAGAAGACTTCCAGCCTGGAAGCTAAAGTCTCAGAGTTAGAGGTCTGTTTGGTTTTTTTTGTACCTGTTAGAATTCTGTTCCCTCTGCTCAAGTTACCAAACGTGCAGCTTTAACAGAAGGTTTGCTTTTAGAGAAGATGTTAAACGAGATGCTCAGCATTGTTATTCTTTTTGTAATACCATGGACTTGGGGTAAGGGCCCTTATATTCGGTTAGAGCGTCATATTCAATATGACACTGAAATTATTTGGCCATCATAGTGTTTTCCTTACTCCCAACACACCTGATAAAATGACTAAGCTCATTAACAAGCCCATTACTGAAACTGAATACAAAGTGGGTGTGTTTAAACACGAAAAGCACTAACATGCAGAGCAGTGGGGCTCCAGGACCAGGATTGAGAAACACTGCCCTGTATCAACACACTGGATGCAAAAAACCGTCCAAATTAGATTGAAGAAATAAGATTTTTCATTACTTAAACCAAAAACAGATCATTCTTTTTAAGAGTCTTTAGTTGCCCCAACAAGCAAAGCTAAATAAAGTTGAAGTGTTTGTGCTGGTATGATGACGCTCTGAGAGCACTCTGGTTCCATTGCTATTTATTAACCGGTGCCGGTTTAATAATATATATTTTAAAATAATAATAATAATATATATATCTTAAAATATCGTGAAAAATCAGCACAAAACAAAAATGAGGCTGAACTTTGAAGTCAGTCCATTCAAATATAGACATGTTGCTTACATTGTCATCAAAGAATCATCTGAAGAAAGTGCAAGATTGAATGCTGTTCTACTTCACATCTTATTGGCTCCTAAACACTCGTCATCTGTGGGCACCAGACAGTCTAGGCTGGACAAATAACAAATATTTTAGTGTAGATTCACAGACTATGAATTTGAAAGAAAGAAGGTTTTCAAATTAAAACTGATTGCCCCACACAACCTTTAATATTCAAAAAAGTTGTACTGAACCTTTAATATATTCATTGTCTTTTTATGACATTTAAAACACAAAGCCACTGCAGCTTTAATGATATCTTTTTTTCGCCCTAATTGCCGAACAGCAAGTCACGCCATCAATTAAGGCGTAGTTTGCCTGGCTAATAAGCAGAACATTGGCACATGGAGGATCTCGTAGTCCTCTTAACCTGAGCAGAAGGCCAGGAAGCAGAGTGTAATAATGGAAAACCAGGGGCTAATTACAGCATGGCAGAGGATGTTTTAGCTGCCCTTAGCTGTGTGCGTAGAGAGAAAAAGAGCAGATGTAATTAACGATGCACTTTAAGTTATACGACAAACTGTACTCACTTTTAAAGTCACTGAGTCTCCTTTATAAATACAATCAGATCCCGTTATTTGAACCTCCTTATTGTTTTTAATGGGGGTTTAACATAATTAAACGCTACCTGAGGCAAACAAAGGTGTAAGGTAAAAGAGGTTTAGTCTACAAACAGGTGTTAATGCCAAATGCTGAATGCAGACTGGTCTGTTTTTCTGTAGGGAGTAAATTCAGAATGCTCTCGACTGATGGGGGAGAAAGATTCACACATCACCAAGACTGAGAGCCTGGTTCGCAGTGGAGAGGATGAGATGCATCTACTAAAGGAGAGGGTGACAAGGTAGCACTTCTCTACCCCATTGGCAGAAATGCATTCTGTTCTTCTAGCTCTCCCCCCCCAAATCCCATCTCAAGTCTTCTCGAGGATGATTACGTAGCAATGCTGAAAGAGTGAGAGAAAACAGAAATGGACGCACGGTACCGGAATAGCACGGCGCTTAAATCCTGAGCCGTTCCTAATTAACGCTGGATTTGAACTCGCGGCGTGATGCCGATCAACCTGAACCTTAGATTGTATAATGTCAACAAACTGATTAAATGGATTGGTTTTATTAAGGCAGACACAGTTCAGAGGCATGAAGAGCAACCTCAGCAGGGTCCGTCTGCCACTAAGTAGTTGTCTGCATATTGATGGGAGAAGTTTATTTTCTGAAAAGTCTTTTTTGCATCAAATCAGTATGTGCTGGACATAACTGCCATTATTCTGGGCTGTTCAGCCTTCATTTCAGTGTCGTTCAGATAGCCTAACTCAAAAAATGCTGGTGCCTGTTCTGATTTAAGGTTTGGTGGTATGAAGCTCCAGTTGTGAAGGGTTTTGTTGCAGTCCAGGGTTTACAAATTCAGTTGGTCCCATTAGTGTTTGTTGTGGCTATGTAGTTCTACGTTTCTGGAAAATGGAGGCTGGAGTTGAGTCGGGATTCTTCATCAGTATCTTCGTCTGTGAATTCATTATTGCAATGCTCTTCTTTCTGACCTGCCAAAGAGCTCCATTTCTAACCAAAATGCTGCAGCAAGAATCCTGACTAGATCACATCACACCGGTCCTCAAATAGCTACACTGGTTACCAGTATCATTTAGAATTGATTTTAAGATTCTTAAGGTTTTTAAGTGTCTCCATGGTTTGGCTCCCCAGTACCTCAGTGATATGATTGTTAGGGACGTTCCAGCGAGGGCCCTCAGATCAGCTAGCAGGAACATGTGGGTCGTACCGACCACCTGGCAAAAGAGTGGAAAGGTGGCCCCAACCTCTGGAGCTCTCTTCCTGATGACCCCGAGGACTCTGGATGATCTTAACTTATTTAAAAGGAGGGTTAAGACACACATGTTCGGGTTAATGGGTAAATCTGTTTAGATTTGATCTGCATTTTAAAATATTTCTATTGAATTTCATTCTATATTTTTATTCTTTTATGTCTTCTTTTGTTTTTAACTATTTTATATAATTCTACCGTTTTATTGTTCTTTCATGTATTAGTTTGTTTTTACTTCTGCTTGTGTAAAGCACTTTGTAAAACGTGTTATATAAAACAATATTAGGTGTTTACACGTTCCCTTTTTCTCTCAGTATGGAGGAGGATTTGGGAGTAACAGGGCAGGAACGTGATGAGCTGAGGAAGAAGTTGGAGAAAACTCTGGCTGATGCTCAGACTCAGCAGCAGAGAATGGCCGCTGAGATCGAAGACCTCAACCAAACCAAGAGCACCCTGGAGGAGCGGCTCATCGAGCTCATCAGGCAAGTTCAGCAGTACAACCTTTCACCAAACCCTGCAGCAGCCTACACTCTGTCTGAGAATTTCTGCTACATCCAAGCATGTTTATGACTGTCCTGATTGCTGTTATGGTTTGGGATGGAGGTGTGAAACTCCAGTTGTGAAGGGTTCTATTGCAGTCCAGGGTTTACAGATTTCATTGGTCCCATCAGTGGTTATTGTGACTATGTAGATCTAAGTTTCTGGAAAAAATGGAGGCTGGAGTTGAGTCAAGATGTTTGCATTTAGTGATGCATAACGGACCCCATTTGAGATCTTCAACTCCAAGATCTGCCTCAGTGATTGTAGCTCTTATTTGCAGGATGCCACACAGTGCTGCTCGATATCAATATTTAGCAAGAACACATAAGCAACACATATCAAGAGGTCACTAAGAATTTGAGCCACCTGAATGCTGGCATACAGTTCCTAAATGAGTTGTGGTGGATCCGTCTTCTTCTGTTCTTTGCGCAAAGGAGGTCGACACCTACTTTATAGTTTGTGCTCCAGTTTTCCAAATGGAGGTTTAATGATGAGGAAATGGAAGACACTTGACTGAACCACTCCTGAATCAGTCTAGCAAGGTTAGGGGTTCTCATCTTGTAATATGGGAGCCTCATCAGGAAAGACTCATCATGGATTGCACCTGGCCTTGTATAAATATCTCATTCTTCATGGCATTTCTATGATTTCTGTGAGACGCTACCCGAACTCGTGTATCTCTGTAGTGTTTAGAAGTTGTACATGCTGCCTTTTTCTGTTGGTCCAGGCTTCCTACACAAGCTACTGTCTTTCGCTTTGATGCAAAAGGTACCTGTTGAGGATTGTAGATGTTCGATGTTCATCGATAAGAAGCTAAAATGTTTTTGAAATGGGTATTGAACAGGCACATCGTACTTTGTCATGGTGTTTGCTGCAATTTTTATCAGTCTCTTCGTTGTCTACTTTTCAAACACAGAGCTTGAAATTCAAATCATGTCTACGGGACAATCAGTGGCACAGCTGCTCAAATATTACATCTTTACCGAGGTAATGAAAACAAAGCCGGGCTCAGTAATTAGCTGATCAGGCTGAATCAAGCTTATTAAATTACTGATGAGAAAGACATGAGAGCATCTCACCAAATTTGTAACCATGTTTTTCTCCCCTAACGTTCCAGCACTGTTGCAGTCCATTCACATTACCGCCTTCTTACGCTTTCCTAACGTTTTGTGGCGCTGATATGTGATGGTAACGCACAACCACGAATTATTCTGTGAGAAATTGTTTAGTCTTTTCAAGGATTCACTATAGAGTTTTAGAAATCCATTTAGCAAAGTCTTTGACAGAATAATTAATCAAAATGCTCTACAGAGATGTTTCCATTAATGCCGGTTGAAAGTCAGCAATTGCTTTTAGACTTCCATTATAAAGACTTCCACAGTATAAAGGTGTTTTAACATCCTAAAATTACATTTGACGTGTAAGATTTAAAACTCTCTGATTTATGGTGTGCGTAAATGAGGGAACAAATATGTATAAATACTAGGAGTATAATAGCGCAAAAGGCTTTGGCTAGGGACATCCAACAGGATAAAAGCCATTGTTGGGCCAAAAAGCCTCTTCTACACATGGACTTTAGATATATAATTCTTCCCTAATACGTATATGACTGTCCTGACCTAAATAACAGCACCAGTTCTGTCCCAGGTCTTATACTAACTGAATTTCTTTCAGTGTTATCTTGGCGTCTTGTGTAAAACATAAAAGGCAGCCAAGTTTGCATGTTGCCATCAGCCAATCAGAATTGCTTACATGGTGACCTTGACATGCCATGACATTTCTGACTCATGATCACTGCTTCAAGAATAAAATGTCTTCCAGAACCAATGAGAGTAATGATCAGGACTCAGGTGTTCCAGTGGACAAATCATCACTGATATGAACAGAGGTAAATGCAAAGCTTTCCAATTCATAAGACCAGCATGTACTGATGCTACAAGTCAGCAAGCCCGCTGTAGAGTTTGTGGAACTGCTGTAAGGTCTTGACAACACTTTCTACTGACAAGAGGCTTCATACTACGCTAATTACTTGGTTCACCAACTCTGTGTGTGTTAGAGGGAGATGTGAAAGGTATTTGAGACACAGCAGAATAATCAGTCACAGCAGGAAAGGAACAATACCAGATTTATTCAATCAGCAAAGCTTCTTGGCTTAATTTTTATTTAAATGCTTTCAGGAAACTCATCAGCCCTCTGGCATTGTGTAGTCCTTGTGCACCATGTCAGTCATTTGTGTGTATGTCCTGTGTGTAGGAGCTATTTTTTTGCTCTCGGAGCACTGCAGTGGACACAGTGGGCTTTTTGAAGTTTATCTTATTTCGTACTTATAAAAGAGAGGTAGAGACAAGAAGGACAGTTTGACAAATGAGTGATGAAAAGAACATAGAAGGTACTGGGTCTTAAGCAGAAGTGTATGCCCTTCCCTGGGATAAAGTGCATTTTTGCTTGCCATTTTGAAACTGGAAATAACAGGACCAGGTCGACCAATGAGTGGAGCGTATTGCTTTTACACATTGTTCCGTTCGCCCCAGACCTCAGTATTCGGGTGTATCAAAGAAATACTGAAATTTAAAAGCACCAGAAGCTCAGGTTCCTCCTTTCTCCTCTCTAAGGCTGCCGGTAGCTGGTCAGAGCAAGCCTGAACGTTTGCTGTTAGATGAACTTCGCAGCCAACCAGAAAAGAAAAGACTTATTGCATCTTCAGTGGCATAATACAGTTCAGTCAGCATTTGTGACCCACAGACAGCACGTCATCAAATTGCTCAGACAATGGCTGGAATTGTGTGCTTTGTGCACTGGAAGAAAAGGAAAGAAAATTAACTTGAATGTTCTGCGGGAAGGGAAGAGCATTAAGAATGAGATGCAAATTAATTGGGATTCGCCCAATAAATTAATGCCAGTGTGGAACATCTGAGTGTTCTGCCATTCCGTAGTGGATAAAATTATTATTTTAATGGATTGTGCTATTCATACATATGAAAGAATTTACAGAGTGAAGAGGACCTGTGTTTGGCCGTACCCGAGTCTGATGGAGTGACACCAAGTCTGTGTGCTGATGATAAAACTGACCCTGGTTTTGGTTGTGGCGTGATTGGTCATTTTGACCTAAGTATTTTTGTATTAGACCATTTGAAATTGAGTAATTGGCGAGTAACTTTATTTGGATGGTCATTACTTCAGTCTGATGGGTCTTGATTCATGAAAATTGTTTTTATTTATTTATTTTTAACGATGATCTGCTGTCATTGTGTTAATAACGCAGCCTGTTGTCAGGTTCGAATCAGATTTTTAGCTCTGGTGGGCAAGGGTAGTACAATTTGCTTGTGCTTGCTTCATACAGGGATAAAGACGTTCTGTGGCAGAAGACAGATGCTCTGGAGTTTGAGCAGAAGCTCAGGGCGGAGGAACAATGGTGGCTGGTGGACCGAGAGGCCACACGCTGCCTGGCTTGCCGGAGCCAGTTCACATGGTTGCTTCGCAAACACCACTGCAGGTGAACACAGTTCTTTCATTTGAGAATTTTGATTCTCTCTCAAACTGTATTGTCTGTGGGAGTTACACAGGATCGTTGATTTCCCTCACCCACATCACCAAACGTTTACAATGTGAATATGTTTTAGTGAATGACATCACTGTTACCCAGTCGAACCTGTGTGTGTTAGATTGTGCGGACGAATATTCTGCTACTACTGCAGTAATAACTTTGTGATGACGAAGTTCGGGACGAAGAAGGAACGCTGCTGCAAGGAGTGTTACACACAACACAGCGCCGTGTCGGAGAGACTCACCCCCACTGAGCTCAACAACTCTACTGAAACGCAACCTGCTGCAGCAACACCACCGGCCTACAAACCCACGCCGAAAGTTACAGGTAAACACACACACACACACACACACACACAAGTATGTGAGCCATTTGCTTTCAGTATCTGGTGTGACCCCCCTGTGCAGCAATAACTGCAGCTAAATGTTTCCTGTAGCTGTTGATCAGTCCTGCACACCGGCTTGGAGGAATTTTAGCCCATTCCTCCGTACAGAACATCTTCAGCTCTGGGATGTTGGTGGGTTTCCTCACAATTTAGCTGCTCGCTCTTCAGGTCCTTCCACCAAACAATTTCCATTGGATTAAGGTCAGGACTTTGACTTGGCCATTCCAAAACATGAACTTTATTTTATTCTCCTTTAACCATTCTTTGGTAGAACGCCTTGTGTGCTTTTAGGGTCGTTGTCTTGCTGCATGACCCCACCTTTCGCTTGAGATTCAGTTCATGGACAGATGTCCTGATAGTTTTCCTTTAGAATTCTCTGATATCATTAAGAATTTTCATTGTTCCATCAATGATGGCAAGTCCGTCCTGGCCCAGATGCAGCAAAACAGGCCCAAAACCATGATACTACCACCACATGTTTGTTTCACAGATGTGATAAGGTTCTTATGCTGGAATGCAGTGTTTTACTTTCTCCAAAACATAACGCTTTTTTTTAAACATACGCCTTTTTTATTTTAATAATTTTAAAAAAAAAAAAAACCAGAAAGTTCTATTTTGGTCTCATCCGTCCACAAAAACATTCTTCTAATAGCCTTCTGGCTCGTCCACGTGATTCTTTAGGAAAACTGGCAGACGAGCAGCCAATGTTCTTTTTGGAGAGCAATGTCTCTTTTCTCCTTGCAAAACCCTGCCATGCACACCATTGGCTGTTCAGTGTTCTTCTGATGATGGAACTCATGAACATTAACATTAGCCAATGGGAGAGAGGCCTTCAGTTGCTTAGAAGTTACCCTGGGGTCCTTTGGGACCTCGCCAACTATTTAACGCCTTGCTCTTGGAGTGATCCTTTGTTGGTCGACCCCTCCTGGGAGGGTAACAATGGTCTTGGAATTTCCTCCATTTGTACACAATCTGTCTGACTGTGGATTGGTGGAGTCCAAACTCTTTAGAGATGGTTTTTTTTTTGCAAACAACCTTTTCCCTCTCCTTATTTCCAGCCCTGAATGAGCATCAACAACTCTTTCTGAGGTCCTCAGAAATCTCCTTTGTTTGTGCCATGATACACTTCCACAAACATGTGCTGTGAAGAGCAGACTTTGATAGATCCCTGCTCTTTAAATAAAACAGGCTGCCCACTCACACCTGTCTCCATCGTAAACCTGTACCTGCAGTTACAGACAAGAATAATCCAGTTTACGTACGGTATTGTGCGTACCACGCTGTTCACATCCTCCTGATTGATCTAATCTAACGTGCCTGATTTACTACAAAAGCATGTGCAGTCACAGTATTCATAATTAGCCACTCGCTGCAAACCCAAGCTGTAGTGACATTTTGAAAGGACTGGACTGAATGCATCATTTGGTATTTCAACGTCTGATGCATTTCCGTTTCAGCCCAAAATGTAGTAAATGATGATTTCGAAGAATCATTTTCTTTTTCCTTCTTTAAATCGCTTGATCTGTGTGTGATCTGAGACTGTGTAAAATGAGATTGTGCTCTTTCTTCAATAGAATAAAGGCTCCGTCAGGCAGCAGCAATGTTGTTTCATCCTGATAACCCTTCTAGATAAGAGCAGAGATAAGTGGTGCATTCAATTCCAGTCCTTTCAAAATGCCATCACAGTATTGTTCAGTCTTCACATCTCAATCCATTCGGCTTCAACAAATATAGCAGGACACTGGATGTTAGTATCTATATCTTTAGTATATCTGTGAGCCTCTGGTGCTCAGATAGAAGTTAGGTTAGATATTTGAACCGCGTGCTCAATATCCTCTGAATGTAGTGACGATACTTGTGAATGTATTAGTATGTAGAACAAAGAGTGTCTGGTATTAAGTCTGCGTGACTGCAAGTCATAGTTACCAAGCAGAGACACTGCATTATTCCATTAGTATCTGGGTAACTGTATGAGGGCTGGAACTGCTGCTGGAAAGTGACTTCCTGGCCAGAGAGAGTAGCAGTAATATCCTACCTTCCTTCCCTAAAGCTTGGCCAGTCATGTGCCTGAGTGGCGCTAAACCCAGCCGGAAGGCACCACTGGGACTCGATCCCTGGTCTCCGCTGTGGTGGGTTAGCCAATTTTTCTAGACTAGATTTTCTAAACCATGTCTAAGAGGGAAAGGTCACAACAGTGGCTTCATCTGCGGATCGAGGTGCCAGGAAATTTGGCGGGTGAATGCGATGGGAGTGGTGCGTTCTTCAGTAAAAACAGCTCTAGCCACAGAAGTGTGCCATATCCCAGTGAAAATAAACAGCTGCAGACAGGCATTTTGCATTATAAAATGACACAACGCATCATGCTGACTGAAGATTCGAGTTCACAGCATTGATTTCATGCCAGTAAAGGTGTCTTTCTGGTTAATGGTGCATAAGAAATGTAATTACAGTTCATACACTAGACTTGATTTGTGTGTCTAGCAAATATTCATTCAGTGCACACTGCTTCCAACTGGAATGGATCCAATTTTCGTTTTTACTCTGCATACATACAGTGGGGCAAAAAAGTATTTAGTCAGCTACTGACTGTGCAAGTTCTCCTACTTAGAAAGATGAGAGAGGTCAGTAATTTTCATCATAGGTACACTTCAACTATGAGAGACAAAATGAGAAAAGAAATCCAGGAAATCACATTGTAGGATTTTTAAATAATTTAATTGTTAAATTATGGTGGAAAATAAGTATTTGGTCAATAAATTTGGTTCACCTCAATACTTTGTAACATAACCTTTGTTGGTAATGACAGAGGTCAAACGTTTCCTTCAACAGCTCTTTGGTCTTGGCCATGGTTGAGTTTGGAGTCTGCCTGTTTGAGGCTGTGGACAGGTGTCTTTTATATAGATAACGAGGTCACACAGGTGCCATTAATACAGGTAACGAGTGGAGGACAGAAGAGCTTCTTGAAGAAGTTACAGGTCTGTGAGAGCCAGAAATCTTGCTTGTTTGTGGGTGACCAAATACTTATTTTCCACCATGATTTACAATTAAATTCTTTAAAAATCCTACAATGTGATTTCCTACAATGTGAGGATTTTTTTCCTCATTGTGTCTCTCATAGTTGAAGTGTAAGCTATGATAAAAATTACAGACCTCTCTCATCTTTCTAAGTAGGAGAACTTGCAAAATCAGTGGCTGACTAAATACTTTTTTGCCCCACTGTACATACATGATTTTTTTCTCTGAATGAATCTCTATGGCGTATACTTCACTAGCACGTGCAAGTAATACAATACACACATTGACCCACGTTTTTTAGGTCTGTGAAATTGTTATTGTGTGAATCAAGTCCAGCCATTTGTTAGGCTACAGCTTGGACTCGCAGTGGAAGCATGACGTGACCAAATTGCCGGGACTGAAAATGTGTAATACTGACATCTTACAGTTTATGAGAACGTGCCACTGATTTTAACTCGATTAGACTGACAGTTCAGCTGACATAAAAAAAAAGCCTGCTTTTCAAGCTCCACTCATCTCCTGTGATGATTTATAGAGGGACGATTAGTGCACATTTGCCTCTAGTCAGTCCTGTGTCTGATTTGGTAGATTATTATAGGTTGGATCACCAAGGATACACTGTCTGCAACTTGCAGGTCTGAAATGGTTAAACCTGTGTTTTTCATTAATGCATTAATCTCAAGGGAGTAGCAGGTTATTTGTACACTGTTCTGGATTTGTGTGGCTCATTTCCACCCATCCCTCTCTTCACCTCTTTCTCCAACTGTGTGTGTGTGTGTGATGCAGTGACTGATCCGAATGTGAAGCAGGAAGATGGAGCGTTTGATATCATCACTGATGAAGAGGTGAACGGACTGTACGACAGCGACTCCCTTTTACAGACCGCAGCAGATTCAGAGGAGGGAGAGACTGACTGTCAGACCAGCACAGAGCCGTGAGTCTGAACTGATGAAGTGAAGACTTTCCTGATCAACATGTTTTCTTGGTTCAAGTGAAAAGTTGTGAACACAAACTCTACAGGAGACAAACTTAAATACAGCATGTGGACCATTAACAAAATGCCTACATATTAGTAATCTGGAAAGGTGATGAACACAACTTCCACACTTGCACACTACACACAATACATAACCAACACAACCTTAAACAAAACACTACACAAAATACATAATTAACACAACTTTCCACAAAAAGACACACTACACACAATACATAGCCAACACAACTTTAAACAAAAACACTACACACTATATACAGTGAGGCAAAGTCAGCAACTGATTGTGTGAGTTCTCCTACTTAGAAAGATGGAAGACCCAGCCACGTTCCATCTTCAATGCTCTCACTGATGGAAGAAGGTTTTGGCTTAAACTCTCACCATACATGGCCCCGTTCATTCTTCCCTTAACAAGGATCAGTCTTCTTGTTCCCTTTGCAGAAAAACAGCCCCAAAGCATGATGTTTCCACCCCCATGCTTCACAGTAGGTATGGTGTTCTTGGGGCGCAACTCAGAATTCTTCGATGAGTTGAGTTTTTACCAAAAAGTTCTATTTTGGTTTCATCTGACCACATGATATTCTCCCCAATCCTCTTCTGGATCATCCATATGCTCTCTGGCAAACTTCAGACGGGCCTGGACATGTACTGGCTTAAGCAGGGGGACACGCCTGGCACTGCAGGATCTGAGTCCCTCTCGGCGTAGTGTTTACTGATGGTAGCCTTTGTTACTTTGGTCCCAGCTCTCTGCAGGTCATTCATCAGGTCCCTCCATGTAGTTCTGGGATTTTTGCTCACCGTTCTCATGATAATTTTGACCCCACGGGATGAGATCTTGCGT